>JADLZL010006406.1:0-24704 GCA_015844335.1 Chrysopogon serrulatus
TAAACCCCACCATACATAACCTATCATGTATCCTTGGGTTTTTCGTTTATTTCCTGTCGGGTAAGTCTTGCGGAGTACAATTGAGTACTCGGGGTTTTTACCCATCGTTGCGGGTGTTATACTTTATGAAGGCTTTGGCATTGCTTGCTTTAATCTGTGGATGATTTGGATTAGTAAGACCAACGGGCATGGTCACATCGTATAATTCTCTCATCATGCTTGTAAAGAGGTTTGATGGAAGCTGGTGATATACTACAACCTATGTTATTGTATTTTTTAGAAACAAATGCTATTTTCTTGTAATATATTTAGAACGGTGTGTAATTATTTTTCATTTGTAAACTACGTATCTTGATGTATGATGTTTCCTTAATCATGTGATCACGGATGTAAGTTGATTTACCGAGGTCCTTCGTGATACTCGGCGGACTACGGGTTCATTCGGCGGTGTATACGTGTCAACGTTTTAGCGGTGACAATTACACTTAATCTCGGATGGATTGGTCGATTACATCGGTGGCATCGAGGCGGGGATTAAGGATAATGTCATTATTAGTGTATGTTTAAACAAAAGATTTTGGTTTTAAAAATCTTAATCGTATAGAAACTAGTTGTCGGGGACCAAAATAAGGGCCCCTTAAGGAAAAGCCCAACAAGCGCTTCGGCCGGCAGGCCTCCCACTTCCACTACCTAAGCCACGGTGCGGGAGCGGGCCGCGGCCCACGACCCGGCCTACCTCGCGAGGGGCTCGGGGACGGCGCGATTCTCCGCCTCGCCCGAGCCCCGGCGAGGGACCTCGGACGAGCCTCCTCTCCGTCCCGCCCGAGCCCCCGGCCAGCGGGGCCTCGGACAGCCGCCGGCTTCCGTCCCGCCCGAGCCCCCGTCAACGGGCCTCGGGCGGGCGCGTCGCCGAAGTCAAAAGGCCGTACCACCGACAGCGCGCATATCCACCATCGCCCGTGTCGGGGGGCGCTCCATGTTACGGCGGGGATGGGCATCGCCCACGACCCGCGGCGGCAATCATGCTTACAGCGGTCTCCGCAGTGGAGGCCACGCCCCGCCTGATGGGGCCTTTGTCTTTGCCTAACCCCTCGAGGTCGTCGCGGAACCGGGGCGCCATCCAACACGCCAAGGCCACGGCGGCGTCACCCCTGTGCGGGGAGTGGATTTGGACATCCCCTCGGTCAACCAACAGTCCACCTGTGAGCTCTGGGCCGGGATGGGCGACCAGCATGCCGGCGACAGGTCACGGCTGTTCCAACCACTCTCCGTCGGCGACAAGCTCCGAAGGCCACCGAGCAGCGGCCTCCATGCGGGTCAAAGCTACGGGGCTCTGGCGCCTCCGGCGCCTCCCTCCCAGGCTCAACGAGGGGACGTCCGGTCATTCCGAACAACGAGGGGGCAGGAGGCGGCGTCGCGCTGCGCATCGTCACGGTCCGGGACGCCGGCCCACGCCGAAGCCTCGTCGAGGAAGGCGGAAGCCCGTGACCCGCCCACGAGCATGACCACCTCTTGTAAGGCCTGCCTTCCCCTTGCGGCTATAAAGGGAAGGCGGAGACCTAGATGGGAGGTACACACACTCAAGCCCGATATTGGCATCCTCCTCAATCATCACGAGACTTGGGGCTCCGTCCCTCTCTCTCCTTGCTTATGCGCCCTACCTCACGAGCACCCGGTGCAAGATAATACAAGAACTCCTCCCCTCCTTTGGGCGTAGGGCCTCCTCTTGCCCGAACGGTATAAATCCTTGTGTTCATCTTGTACACCATCCGGGGAGTTGGGAACACGCACCACAAATTCACTCGTTGGTGCTAGGACCGCCCGATTCTAGCACCGGCGGTTGGCAGCGCCCGGTAGGGGGGCTCTGTGCATGTTTCGCCTCTCTTCCCGCCAAACCTGCGGATGGCGGCCGAGGCGTGGCGGCGGCGCAGGCGAATTCTCACCCCCAACTCCTCTCCACTCCGGCCCGGCCCTGGGCGGGGACCCCGATTCGGTTCGGTGAGCTTGAGTTCGTGTCATTGGGGTCAGTGCGACATGGAACTCCCTCCGGACTGGAGTTCAGGGGCCTTCGACTACCCCGGCGGACTCGACACCGGTCGTAGCGGGAGGCACCACGGTGTTCGCTCCCGCCGCACTCGACGGACGCACCACGGCGGTGGCGGTCTTCACGAAGATCTTTCGCGCTGTGGCTGGGCGACACCCGCCGTAGGGGCGGCTCGGCCCGCCCGTCGCCACCACGCCGGCCATTTAGCATAGCCGCGCCCGGCATCACGTACACGGCGTTGGTCTCCACCACCATGGGGCCCGGAGGCGTCCCCGCCGTCGGCGGCGCTCCACGAACACCCGGCGCAAACATCCCGGCGGATCCGCCCATGCCTGCGAGGGGTACGATCGGCGGGAGGGCAGCGGCGCCACTCCGACGCGGCGCTACACCCACCCGATCCGGCGCCACCTCAGTACCGCGGAACCGGGGGGTTCATCCGAACACGCCTTCGCCTTGGTTACCTCGACTCCGACTCCCCGGACGACATGTATGCGATCCGGCGCGCGAGTGCTTCCACGTGGAGGTTCGTGATCTCGGCCTTAAGCGGCCGCGGCAGCGGCGATGGAGATCGAGGATCGTGACCCTAGGCACGCCCGCTACGCCCGCCCCGGCGAGGCGCCACCCCTAGTGGATCCGGGCCTCTCGACCACGGGGAGGCGGACCCGCCACATGCGGCCACCCGAGGGTGGAGGATCAGCGACCACGCCTCGGGAGACACATCGACCCACCCCGTCGGCGGATTCGCGACCTCGGGGCCAAGCTTGACCACGGCCGTCTTCAGCTTCGGCAAAGATAGGCAGCGCTCGAGCAAGGCCACCAGCGCCGCTCAACCCAAGCCCCAGCGGCTAGCCGCACGCCCGCGGCGTCCAGCGGAAGGATAGTCAGCGGCGAGGGGGCGAGCATCCTCCCGTCTTCCTGCGTGCAAGCCAAAACGTTGCAGCTGCGGCCCTTCTACTCCGGTCAATACCGGGCCCTCCACCCGGAGGCGCCGCGTCATAGCGAGCTCTGAGACACGCCGAGACCGCCGCGCGGTCCAACGGGGCCGAGAGCTCGTCACCGCGCCTTCGCAGGGACGGGGAACCCGGGCATTCGGGAGAGGCGCGAGGTCTCTGTCCACCAGGATCCCTCGCGAAGCCCGGCTCGCGGCGCATCGAGACAACGTGGCGACCTCAACGACGGCGATGCCGCGCAACATCGTGAGAGGCGAGGCTTGGGTGACGTGACGCGCCAGCCGCGCAGAGGCGGCAGGCGTGACAGCGACGAGGACGCATGACGCCGAACCCCGGGGCCCCGTGCCCGGCCAAGGAATCGCGGCGCTGCAGTTCCCCTTCGGTTCCGCCCGCCCCGCCAACCTCACCAAATACTCGGGCGAGACGAACGGGGTTTAGCTCGCGATTACCGCCCGCCTACGCGGTTGGGCGGGGGCGGCAACGAGGATCATCATCCAACCTTCCCCTTCACTGGGCGGCGCCGCTCGGGCTGGTTGGAGCACCTTCCCGCCCGCCACGATCTTTGGCTGGACCGATCTAGTCAAGGTTTTTCGTGGGGAACTTCCAGAACGGCATTATGTGCGCCACGAAATTCACAGGATCTCCGTAGCTGCCGCCCGAAGCCTGACGAAAGTCGCCCGGCGACTTCATCGCCCGCTTCTCCAAGAAGTGCACCGAGCTGCCTAGCGTGGCCGACACCGCTATCATCGGCCCAGCGTTCCTCGGCGGAACGACCTGCAGGAGCTGGTCCACGAACTAGGGACGGAAGATGCCCTCCACCGCCAACGAGCTGTTTGAGGTGGCCACGAATTCGCCTCCGGTGAGGAGGCGTTGGGGGCCATCTTTCGTGGCGCCAACGACAAGGACAAGCGGAAGAATGAAGAAGCCGTGTGGTGCAGCAACCCGCAACGAGAAGAAGAAGAACAAGAGGGGCAAGCGGAGGGGAAGCAAGGCAAAAGGAGGAAGACTCAGGGGCGATCTCGTCATTGCGGCCGACCGCAAGGCACCCCGAGGCCCCCGGGACCAGGCGTTCGGACGACATGCTCAAGAAGCCTTGCCCCTTCCATAAATTCCCGTCAAGCACACCATGGGGGAGTGTGACTTGGCTGTCGATTCTACCAAAAGCTCCCCCGCCCGAGGACAAAAAAGAAGAAGGAGAAGGAGGAAGAAGACAAGGATGGCGGGTTCGAAGATCCACGATGTCTTCATGATCATCGGGGCCTCCCGGCAAATCTTTCACCACGGACGGATCAAGCGCGAGTGCCGAGAGGTTTTCTCGGTGCACCCGCCACGCCAGCGGTACCTACCATGGTCGGCCGAGGCCATTACCTATGGCCCCGACGACCACCCGCTCTACGTACCAAACCCGGGAGATACCCACTCGTGGTGGATCCCGTCATCGGCAACGTTCGGCTCACTAAGGTTACGATGGATGGCGGCGGCGCCCTCAACATCTCTACTCCGACACCCTCGGTCTCTTGGGAGTGGGCGCCCGCACCTCCGACCCTCCATCTCTCCCTTTCAGGGCATTGTGCTTAGGGGCAAGCGAGCGGCCCCTCGAGGCAGATTGACCTCCCGTCGTCTTGAACACCATCAAACTACCGCAAGGAGGTCATCACCTTCGGCGTGGTTGACTTCGAGGAACCTACCACGGCATACTCGGACGCCCAGCGTCGACGCGAAATTCATGGCGGTCCCGAACTATACGTACCTCCTCCTCAAGATGCGGGCCCCAACGGCGTCATCACCGTTGGCTCCTCCCTACGAGCACGCGTTCAAGCTGCGGCGTGGAGGCCATCGAGCATGCCGAGGCCATGGCCGTCTCGAGGCTCTCGACTCCAAAGCGCCACGCCGGCACCTTCGAGCCGTCCGATGGGGTAAGGGAGGTCCCGCTCGACCCCTCCACCTCGTCCGGCAAGGCGGTGAAGATCTGTGACTCCCTCGACCCTAAATAGGAAGCCGTGCTCGTCGACTTTCTCAGCGCGAACATCGACATCTTTGCGTGGAGTCCCTCGGACATGCCGGGCATTCGAGGGATGTCGCCGAGCACTCCCTTGATATCCGGGCGGGTCCAGGCCGGTGAAGCGGCGGCTGCGCCCGATTCGGCGAGGAGAAGCCTTGCGGGGGCCATCGGCGAGGAGGTGAACAAGCTCTTGGCGGCGGATTCATCAAGGAGGTGTTCCACCCGAGTGGTTATCTAATCTGTCTTGGTTAGGAAGAAGAGTGGGAAATGGAGGATGTTTGTAGACTATACTAGTTTAAATAAAGCATGTCCGAAAGTCCCTTTTCCCTTACCACGTATTGATCGGATAGTCGACTCCACCTCGGGTGCGAGCTCTTATCCTTCCTTGATGCTTATTCGGCTACCACCAAATAAAGATGAAGGAGTCCGACCAGCTCGCGGCGTCCTTCATCACCCCATTCGGCATGTCTTTACATTGCGAGGCGATGCCCCCCGGGCTTAGGAACCTTGGGGCCACGTACCAACGATGCATGCTAGGCGTTTTCGGCGACCACATCGGGCGAAACCGTAGAAGGCCTACGTCGGCGACATCGTGGTCAAGACTAAAAGGGGCGGCGACCTCATCTCGACCTCAAGATCGCTTTCCGGTGTCTTAAGGCCAAAGCGTCAAGCTCAACCCGAAGTGCGTCTTCGGGGTTCCCGAGGCATGCTCCTCGAGTTCATCGTCTCCAAGCGGCATCGAGCCCAACCGGAGAAAGTGGCTGCGGTGGCGAGCATGGGGGCGATCAAGGACACGAAGGGCGTCTGGCGGGTCATGGGCTGCTGGCGGCCCTCGGCCGCATCATCTCACGACTTCGGGAGAAGGGGCCCTATCATATCGCCTCTGAAAAAGTCGGCGCTTCTCACGGACCTCGAGGCCCGGGAGGCCCTCAACAAGCTCAAGGCTGCCCTCACGATTGCCCCGATCCTCGTCCGCCCGCCCGGTGAACCCCTCCTCTTGTATGTCGCGCGACCACCCGGGTGGTCGGTAGCGGCCATCGTCGTCGAAAGGCGGGGAGGAGGGCCACGCCTTGCCGGTCCAACGGCCGATCTACTTCATTAGCGAAGTGCTGTCGAAACCAAGATCCGCTACCCGCAGATCAGGAAAGGCTGCTCTGGCGGTGGTCACGACTTCGGCGCAAGCTCGGCACTACGCCGGCGCCCACCCCGTGGCGGTGGTCTCTTCCTTCCGTTGGGAGAAATCCTCGAATCGGGAGGTCTCGGGGCGGGTTGCCAAGTGGTCCGTCGAGCTCATGGGGGAGACTCTCTCCTGCAGCTTGAGGAAGGCCATCAAATCTCGAGGTCTTGGCCGACTTCCTCGCGGAGTGGGTGACACCCGGTGCCGCCCGCTCCGCTCAGGCGTAGTCTTTGGACGATGTACCCGGCGGGTCCTTAATGAAGGCCAGGGGCGGGGCCGGCCTCCTCTTCGTCTCTCCCCTCGGGGTGCACATGCGATGCGTGATCCGCCTTCACTTCCCGGCATCGAATAATATGGCGAAGTACGAAGGCACGCTCAGCGGGTTAAAGATCGCCGTCGAACTTGGCGTCAAGCGCCTCGGCGTCAGGGGACTCGCGGCTCGTCATCGACCAAGTCATGAAAGACTCAAGCTGCCACGACCCCAAGATGGATGCGTCTTTGCAAGGAAGTGCGCGCCACTGGAGGACAAGTTCGACGGTCTCGAGCTCAACCACGTCGTCAGGAGGCACAACGAAGCCGCCGACGAACTTGCCAAGATCGCCCATTTGGAAGAGCCCCGGTTCCCCCCGGCGTCTTCACCAAAGACCTCGCAGCTCCTTCCGTCACGATCGGGGGCAAGAGGAGGACTCGAAGAGGATCGTTCCGACCCAGGTCGGTTTGGAGGCCCGTCCAAGGCCCCCTCAACTTCCGAGGCATCCTCGGCATCAAATGCCGAGGTCATGGAGATCGACGGAGGGAATCGGAGGTCGACCCCAAACCGGATTTGGAGAAAGCCACTCCTCGGTTGGATCATCGGGGAGTCCTCCCCAAGGACATCAACCAAGCCGGGCGCACCGCAAGAAGAGCGAAGTCTTTTCGTCGTCATCGGGACGAGCTCTACAAGCGAAGCCCCTCGGGAGTCTGCGGCGATGCATCACGGTCGAGGAGGGCCTCGCCCCTAGCCCACAAGATCCACGGGGTGTGTGCGGCCACCACGCCGGCTCCCCGCTCCCTCGTCGGCAAGCGCTTTCCGACAAGGGTTCTCTTGGCCGCCGCGATCGCTGGCGCCCCGAGGTAGTACGCACTGCGAAGGATGTCGATGATACGCTCGTCGGGCGCGCTGCCCGGCTCGGGCGCTCGGACCATCCGATCACGTGGCCTTTTCGCCGTGTGGGGCTTGGATCTGGTAGGACCCCTCAAGAAGGCGCCCGGGGGCTTCACCCATCTGCTCGTCGCCATCGACAAGTTCTCCAAGTGGATCGAAGCGCGCCCCGTCACCAACATTCGGTCCGAGCAGGCGGTGCTTTTCTTCACCGATATCATCCACCGCTTTGGAGTCCCGAACTCAATCATCACCGACCACGGCACCCGGTTCACGGGGCGAAATTCGAAAACTTCTGCGATAAGCACGGATCTGGCGTTATGCGGTCCTCGATCGCGCACCCCGACGAGCAGGCGGGGGTAGAAGCGGGCCAGCGGGATGATACTACAAGGGCTCAAGCCTCGGATCTTCAACAAGCTCGACAAGTTCGGCAAAAGGTGGCTCGAGGAACTCCCCTCGGTCCTCTGGAGCCTCGGGACAACGACCAGCCAGAGCGGCGGGTTTCACGCCCTTCTTCTGGTGTGTGCGGGCTGAAGCCATCTTGCCTACCGACTTGGAATTCGGATCGCCGAGGCTAAAAGCCTACGACGAGGCCCGCAACCAAGTGACTCGGGAGGACTTCTTTGGACATGCTTGAGGAAGCCGAGGGATTTTGCCCTCCTACACTCGGCAAGATACCGGCGGTCCCTCCGAGCGCTACCACGGCCGGCGAGTCGGACCGAGACCTCGGGGAAGGTGATCACGAGGGGTGCTCGTCTCCGCCAAGACAACAAAAGGGCGCCACAAGCTCACGCCGCCACAGGAGGGGCCCTTCATCGTCATTTGAAGTCCTCAAGCCGGGCACATACAAGCTCGCCAACGAGGATGGCGAGATCCTCAACAACGCTTGGAACATCCAACGACTACGTCGCTTTTACCCCTAGAAATTCCAAGCATTGTACATACGCTTTGTATCATTGGCTAAATAAAACTAAGTCCTTGGGCGTTTTCAAGTCACGGCACTCTGTCCCTAGTAGGACTCGGCGAGACTTGCTTTTGGCTCACCAAAACCAAGCCTCCCTCGGGGGCTAGAAAGGGGAACACCCTCTGGAAAGCACCCCTCAAAAAATCTTTCTCGAAATCTTTTTCGTTTTCACGGCTACCTTTTCGTAGACTTTCACGATCGAAGGTTTAAGCATACTTAGAAAAGGCACGACCAAAGGTCATCCCGAGGCCAAGGGCGGCCGAGCCGCGAGGTCACCTACGCCCGAAGCGCCACGGTGCCTCCACTCGCCACCCTCGAAAAAGAATGACTCTTAAGTGCCGCGAGGAGGTCGCTCGACTATGGAAGGGCAAGCGGGGCCGAGGCATCTACTCGCGCCGTCCCTCCCTCGGTGAAAAGAGCGACCCCGGTACGCAAAGCATCCTCGCAAGAACCAAGTAGCGAATACAAAGCGGAAGGAAAGGCGAGATAACGAAAAAAAGCCGATTACAAAAAGCATAAAGCCTCAGCGGGCGATTCACAAAGTGTCTCATAAAAACAAAATTAACATAAACTTTTTATTTACATGGGCACTTGGGCCCGGCTGCGAGGATCTCTTGAGGGGCATCCGGGCCACCAACGTCTTGGGCGGCAACATCCACGACCTCGGGGCCTCCGGCACCGGCGTCGCAACCTCGGCGGAACCACGACCTCGGCGCCCGCGGCCTCGCCGTCCACCGGCTTCCTCCGGAGGAGTGGAGGCGACGGCGGGCGCAAAAGTAGCCACCGGTGCGGCGGGAGCCCCGCTCTCTCGGCCTCCTCGGCGAGTTGGGCGGCCACATCGGTCTCGTGCCCCATCTCCTCTTCGGCCACGACGAGTCCCTCGGCGATCGAGGGAGGTCGAGCGGTAGTGGGACATGGTCAGCGCGGCGTGTGCGACTCACGCCGACTCGGAGGGCCTCGGCGCCGCAGCGCCTCCACCCGGCTGCGGCACGCCGCCCGGCCCCGCGACATCAATTCTTTGCCGCCCGGCTCTTTCTTGACCTCCACCGCGCGCAGGCGGTTTGTGGCCTCCCGCGTCGAGGGTCTCAAGCTCGCCCTGCGCCGAGTTATAGGCGGCTTGCGACGCGGAGAGGCTCCCCTCCGGCTTCTGTCACCTTTTGCCTCGCTTGGTCTGCAAAAACCGAGAGTTAGGCCCTCGGGGGTGTACCACGGGCATGAAGACCGGTCGCGGCTCTTACCTCGCAGTTGGCCGCGGAGGGTCTCGTTCTCGCCGATCCACTGCAAGGCTGCGTCCTTCGGCTTGGGTACTCCTCGCCCGGGACGGCGCTCGGCCTGCGAGGCCTCCGGCTTGTCGGACGGGGACTTGATGGAGTCCGCCCGAGGCGCGAGGCCGGCGACCATCGCCTCCTCTCTCCGTCGCAGCTGGTCAAGGCTCTAGCGTGGCTCGCCGCGGCGTCCTGGCGAGGGTAGCGTCCTTGCGCCGTCGTGGCCTCGGCACATTTGGGGGAGGCGAAGGGGCGGGCTTCTCGAGGCTTCGGCGTCCTTCTCCGACACGGCGTCGTCATTTGGGCAACCAGGCCCTTACATTTGAAGGAACTGGTCATGAAGGCCGACCCGACGCGGAGAACCTCCGACTTCCTTTCGGCGTCTGCGCCAAATCACGCAACACACGCTCTCGGCCCGATCGATCAGCGGGAAGGCGCTCCCGGGAAGGAGGGTGAAAAGCTCACTCACCCCGAAGCAAGGGGAGCTCACAGCGGCCGACACAATGGTCGGGCGGCCTTCTCGTAGCGGTCGGCCGATCCGCCACGCTCACCCCCGGAGATCCTCCCCTCCTTGGCGTCATGGCGCAAAGGCCCCTCGCCTCTCCGGGGCCCCTAGGGCGGGCGCTCTCCCGAGGTAGGCTCCCCGGCGGGTTGCTCGCCGGGCGCTCAGCCAGAGGCCGTGGCACCCACGGTGGGCGCCTCGGTCACCCTGCGCATCCTCGGCTCCTCCCTCATTTGGGTAGCACCCGCCTCAGTAGCCCGGCTTGGTGAAGGGCCGGCGCTCACCTGGTCGGTCCAGCCCACGGCCCGGCGGTAGCGGCCACCACAGGCTCCTCCACGCTACCTCGGGCGACACCGAGGAGTCTACCCGGCCGACACGGCCAGGATCACCACGTCGTCCTCCTCGATGGGCGCCTCCGCCCGTCCGTCCGGTACCGGCAGGCCGGCTCCGACGACGGGCGCCCGGGCAGCGCGACCCGGTCTCCTCGGCGAGACGCTGCGCGCCTCTGCTTCCGCCGCTGAGGACCGCTCCGCGACGGCGCTCCTCGGCGACCTTCTCTCCTCTCTCGGTCCCAACCGTCGGCTCGACGGTGGAACCGAATCAGCGCTTCCGACCCCCGCCTTAGTTTGTTTCCGAGGGCAAGGGGGCCGCGTCCACAGCGGCCGTGCGCTTCAAAGCCGCGAATGGGGACAAGGCGGAAGTTAGCAGCGGAAAGAAGAGCGAACGTCGAGATCGACGGCAAGGTGTGACACCACTTACCCAGCACTTTGATCTTAGCTCAGGCCAAGGACCCGCCCGACGGCGGAAATGTCGGCGCGCCGGGCACGGCCCGCGGCGGCCGAGGCGTCTGGCGTGGGCCTCCGGCCGCCTCCCGGCCGACGGCGGGCTCTTTGGGGGGACAGGCCTCTGAGGGGGAGGGCTCGGCGACCTCCTTCCCCCGTGACATCACGGCTCCTCCCCCGGGGGACGTCCGTGGCGGAGGCATCGCGGCCCAAGTCCGGCGGCCGCGGGAGCGAAACCTCTCCCGGCCGCCCGCCAGGACGGCGGCCGGCGTTTCGAACTACCGACCGCCCGGGCGCGCGACGTCACCTCCGGAGGATCAACCCCAGGCAGCGGCTCAATTCGTCCCTGCGTCCGGCTCCTCCCGCCCATCGCGATGCATTAAAATTACATTTGTACTTTCGGTGGTGTCCGGCAGCGTCTCCGCCAAAGGGAGACCCTCTGCTCCTGGCGCCGCCCCTTGGCCAGAACCAGATCCTCCGCCTGTACTTTTGCTTGCGGGCGTTGCGCGCCGCGGCACTCTCATGCTTCTGCTTCTCCGCTCCAGCGTGCTCGCGGTTGGCCGCTATACCGCTTGGCGGCCAGGGGGCCGGCGGCTCAAGCCTCTCGCGGTAGCCCAGCGCGACGACCACGAGGTGAGTGTGGGGAAGAGGAAGAAGAGGAACGGGCTCGCCGCAACAAAACGGAGGAACGGGTCTTACAGACCAATGTAGCCCTTGTCGGGCCGCATCGGGATTTTGAGCAAGCTGCGAATGCTCCACCGATGCCGCTGCTTCGTCGGTCAAGGACCTCGGCGAACCCAAGGTCCTCGGCCGCCATCCGGGTCCCCTCCCGGGGTTGCCAGGCCGCATGTCGTACAACAGCGTACCGCCGATGCATGAGCGGTGCAGCGCTTATGGAAGGCCGGCGATCACCGCCGAGGCGTCAAACCCTCCTTGGTCGGTAGCGCCGGGCGGTAAACACCTTCCTCGGCGGGGTCACCCTCTCGGGAATCGCTCCGTCCCCGCCCACGACGGCTCGAGTCGAACACCTTCCCGGTATAGGCGGGCGGTGGCCACCATCGTTGCGGAGGTAGAACCACACTTTTGTGCCAACCACGGTTCGAGTTGGCGAGCCTCGCCGGGATATAGTCCCTGCGGTGCTTGGATCGCGGCTTCTGGCGTGCGACTTCTACAGGCCCGGACGGCCAACCTCTTCCCCCCTCTCTCTCCCTGCTCCTTCCCTTCTCTTTCTCCGCCCTGGGCGGGAATTTCGAGGCTAAGGTAGCGAAGAAGTAGAGCCCACGAGTCGGTGGGCGTCGGCTTGCCGGTAGCCCTCACACGGCGCCACGAGCGGCGGCGCGTGGGAGATGCGATTGGAAGCGAGGTTGTGGAGCTCCAGGCCGTAGTGCTCGAGGGCGCCGCGAAACGCCCACCGGCATCGAGCCGCGCTCGTGGAGCGGCGTGAAGCTCACGGCGTACCCGGCGGAGGCGCGGATATTGATCATCGGCGGCGGCACGATCCACTCCGGCGCTGGAATTTGTTCGGCTCGGGAGCCCCTTCTCCCACAGCGCCGCCCGAGTTCGCCTCCGTCACGGGCAGGACTCCCAATCCGCCACGCCAACAACATCGGCCTTGGGTGCCATCGCGAGGCGGAATCGAGCAAGGAGGGCGGCACGGGAAATCTCTCTTCTTTTCCTCTCCGGGCGAGGGGCTCAAGAGGCTTCTCGGCGGGAGAGCATTGAAACGGCTGGCGAATCTCTCTGAAAGGCCAACACGGCCGCCGCTTGGGGTATTTATACCCGCCCAGCGCTCCCCCTTCTTTGCATTAAGTGCGTATCAACCCCACGATGCGCCCACTTTCGATTACACTTTGCTGGCGCCGACCAGGCGCCGGCCACGGCCGGTATGAGCCCACCGCGGACTGTTGGCCGCGCCGCACACCGTTACCGCGGCACCCCTCACAAAGGATCCGGGCACGGGCGGGCCCGCCACGGCAGCGTGCCACCGCCGGAAGCGCGCGGCGCCATCCATCATCCTCCGTGGGACCGGCGAGGCGCGGCGCACACGGCAAGCGCCATATGGCGGAAAAGTAGGGCCCACCACCGCTCCTTGCTTGGCGCTCCTCCGCATCCAGCGGCGGCCGCTGAAAAGACACGCCCGCCCCGTTTAGGCGAAAGCAGGGAGATCCTTCTCCCCATGAAGGAGCAGGCGGCGGCCCACTTAAGACCCGGGGGTTCGCGGTGGCCCATCTAAGGGGTTCGGCAGCCACCCCGGGCGGCTTAAGTCGAGGGCGGCTTCGGGACGGCCTCATACGGGCCCCGCGTGGCGGGGCCGTCACTGCAGCATCCGAGGCCAACACGGGCGGAGTAGGGGGATCCGCGTGGGAGGCACCGAGCCCTCGGGACCCGGCGGACGGGACCCGAGCCCCACCTCGGCATACCGGGTGCGGGCTCTTATGAACCAGCGCCTCGGGCCTGACCAACCCCTAGCGAATGGGGCACGAGGCGGTTCACTTGGATTCTCCGCTAACGGCTCACCGGATCTAGTCGTGTTCGACACTTTCGTCGGCGATAGCACGCGACGAAGTCCACCTCCTCCTGCTTGGGGAAGGGAAGGCGAGGTGCGTAAGGCGGCGGCTGAGTCCCAGGTGGGTTCCCCTGCGTCGCTACGAGGGGCTCAGGGGGGCTTCCCCAACGAGCAAACCAATTTGGGAAAACACCCTAAAAACCAGTAGAACCTGGGCGAGCCGGCGGGCCGGGGGGCTCGGCGGCCGGGCTATCTGTCCACCAAAAAGACGCACAAGCCCTCGGACGAATGCCCTCACTCGCCCGAGGCCTGGGGCTACACCGGAGGGTCGCGCTCAGCGCCCCCCCCCGGTTAGCACAGCTCTCGAGACAAGCCCTCAAAGCCACGTCGTGCAAACTAAATGCAAGCCTTCGAAGGAGTCCCCCAAACTCCTCCAGAAGCCTCGGGAAACTACACACGGCCAGGTGCTTTTCGCGCGCACACCACCGGAAAGTATATCGATGGCAACCAAGGAAGCACGACCTCGGCCTACGAGCGAGTGCTCCCTCCTCCTTGAGGAGGCTCGGGGGCTCTTGTCGGGGACCAAAATAAGGGCCCCTTAAGGAAAGCCCAACAAAGCTTGAGAACCCGGCCGGCCGGGCCTCCCACTTCCACTACCTAAACCACGCAGTCGAAAGGGCGGACGCTGCGGCCCACGACCCAGCCCTACCTCACGGGGGCTCGGACGAGCGCCCGATTCTCCGCCTCGCCCGAGCCCCCCCAGGGGACCCGGACGAGCCTCGGTTCTCCGTCCGCCCGAGCCCCGGCGGCGGGGCCTCGGGCGAGCCGCCGGCTTCCGTCCGCGAGCCCCGTCAACGGGCCTCGGGCGGGCGCGTCGCCCGAGTCAAAGGCCGTACCACCGACTTGCGCGCATATCCACCATCGCCCGTGTCGGGGCGCTCCATGTTGGCGGGGGATGGGCATCGCCCAATCCACGACCCACGGCGGCAATCATGCTTACGCGGTCTCCACGGTGGAGGCCACGCCCGCCTACGGTGGGGGGCACTGTCTTTGCCCTAACCCCCTCGCCCGGGTCCGTCGCCGGAACCGGGCGCCATCCAACACGCCAAGGCCACGGCGACCGGCGTCCCCCCGTCTTGGGAGTGGGTGGACATCCCTCCGGTCAACCAACGATCCACCCTGTGAGCTCGAGGCCGGGATGGGCGACCAGCGTGCCGGCGACCCGGTCACGGCTGTTCCAACCACTCTCCGTGCGGCGACAAGCTCGAGGCCACCCGAGCCGCGGCCTCCATGCGGGTCAAAGCTACGGGGCTCGCGCCCCCTCCGACGCACTCCACCGGCTCAGCCGGGGGCGTCCGTCATTCCGAACAACGGGGGCAAGGAGGCGGCGTCGCCTTTGCATCGTCACGGTCGGGACTGTCGGCCCACGCCGGAGCCTCGTCGAGGGAAGACGGAAGCCCGTGACCCGACCCACGAGCATGACCACCTCTTGTAAGGCCCTGCCTTCCCCTTGCGGCTATAAAAGGGGAAGGCGAGAGACCCTTAGATGGGAGGTACACACACTCAAGCCCGATATTGGCATCCTCCTCAATCATCACGAGACTTGGGGCTCCGTCCCTCTCTCACTGCTTGTACGCCCTACCTACGAGCACTTCGGTGCAAGATAATACAAGAACTCCTCCCCTCCTTTGGGCGTAGGGCCTCCTCTTGCCCGAACCGGTATAAATCCTTGTGTTCATCTTGTACACCATCCGGGAGTTGGGAACACGCACCACAAATTCACTCGTTGGTGCTAGGACCGCCAGTTCTAGCACCGACACTAGTCTTATGTAGGATTTTGAATTTCAAAACTACACCAGTGTCAAACCTCCAATTAAGCCCGCATAAGGACTATCAGGTGGCTATCACTAACTCTGGGGGGGGGTTTCATTTATTGCATGTGTGTGAACCAATGCCTCTACGCTCAGGTAAGAAGGTAAGTATGAATGGTTATCTTGTCACCCGATGACCTAAGGGTGGTGGTGACCTCATATGGAAGTATATGTGTATATTCGTATATACATATATGGAAGTATGCAATATAAACTGTCTTTTAAAATTATGCAACGTCGCACCTACGCCGAGGTAAGTGTGAGTTGTGAGAGCATGATCGGACAACCGGCCGGTCTAGGGAGTGCTAGTGTGGTTCTGGGAACATTTACATGTTACACACATGTTCATATGAAGGTACTTAATTGTGGGATGTGATAATGATTCGGGTAGTTTAGTGCTACATGTATGTATCTGAGGGGTATACATATGTGGGGAGCATTTAAAGTTCTTGCTTTATTGTGTGTGATGCATATCATGTGGGAATTCGGGCTGAAATGAATTCTTTTGCAGGTACGCTAACTACGGAAACATGTAGTAAACCGAGTAGATGCGTTTTAATGAGAGCACGTAGGAATGCCACCGCTTATTACCAATTAGAAAGTCTACTCTTCTCTTATTCTGTGAGGACGGATAGGACCGAACATGCATCATGATCATTCATTGTTCATCTTATTGCATCAAAGTCTTCCCCCTTACAGAATTGCAAACAATTAAAAATTTAATTCTAGTCAGAATTAAAGTGCTTACTTAATTATGCCTGAACATGAATGCAGATGTCTAGTACTCATTCAAATGGTTCGGAGAGAGACAATGTTGGAACCTCAGAATTGCCACCTCCACTTACTGCAGGAAGCACTATCTCGCTTAGTAGGTGGTCAAGCGAATATAGAGACCGCTCGCAACAAATTGCTCAGAATACAACACCAGGGCACCAGAATCACCGTGATCAAGACACACCTGTCACTTACAAGAAATTTCTGGGTACCAATCCACCGGTGTTTACTCAGTCAGAAGAACCTCTACAAGCGGAGGAATGGCTCAATACAATTGAGCAAAAGTTCCGTCTTCTTCAATGCACTGATACTCGGAAGGCCGAATTTGCGGCTCAGCGGTTGCATGGCGGCGGGTATTTGGTGGACCCGACTATTTATCCACTTTGCACGAAGATGCGGGACCTATGTGGTGTGAGTTTAGGGAAGTTTTTACGTGAATCTTATATACCTAAAGGCATCATAAAAATCAAGAGGATGGAATTCTTGAAGTTAACTCAGGGCACTAAGACTGTGACTGAGTATGTCCATGCCTTTAATCATCTGGCTAGATATGTCCCAGAGTACGTGGATACACCGGAAAAGCGGATGGGTTATTTTATGCGTGGGCTTTCTCTCAGACTCCAAGATGACTTAACTCTTAGCAAGTGCACTACTTATAATGAGCTAGTTAGTAATGCTATTATGAAAGAGAATGCTCATCGTTTATACAAGGAGGACAAGAAACGCAACCAGGCGTATTTTAATGGTCCATCTCAATCATTAATCCAGAAGGTGCAAATGCTCCAATACTGTCCACCAGTCAAGCAGTATATGCTACCTCAGCAACAGGAACCTCAACAAAATACCCCACCTCCAAATTTTTAGCAAATGAATGCAATTAAGGGTTTTCAAAGTCGCTCCAGATTCCCTTGTTATAATTGTGATGGACTTGGACATCTTTCTCGTGAATGCCCTCGGCCCAAGCGTGGTTATAATGATTACCACGAGGACCGGCGAGGTCCAAAGCAAAAACGGAAGGCTAACTTTTCATCTCAGAATTATGAGAAGCAAGCTTCAAGTACATATGTGGGATATGTGCATTATACTACTATGGAAGAAATTCCAGTAGGAGAACCAGTGACTGCGGGTGTATTCCTAGTGAACCAAAACCCTGCATGTGTCTTGTTTGACTCCGGATCATCACATTCATTTATAAGTCAAGCTTTTGCATTTAAGCATCAGTTCCAAATTGATACAATGAAGAATGGGTTTCTAATCAATTCAGTTGGGGTTGAGACATCAACCAAGCAAATAGTTTGGAATGTTATAATTGAGATTGGAGGAAGAAAGTTTTTGACACACCTTATTGTGTTGCCAAATTTAGGTTTAGATGTCATTCTCGGCACAAATTGGATGAAGGAATATGAAGTAACTATCAATATGCCCAATAGAATGCTCAAGTTAAATTCACCAGAGGGCAATGGTACCTTAGATGTGTCACTTTCTATGGATCCTAATCTGAGGAATTCATCTTTTGCTACCCCGACCATCCGGTTAGAAGATATTCGGTGGTGTGTGAATTTCCGCACGTATTTCGATGATTTACCGGGTTTACCACCAAAAAAGAGATGTTCAATTTGCTATTGATCTTGTACCTGGCACCGCTCCTATCTCTAGAAGGCCGTATAGAATGCCGCCAGATGAGTTGGTTGAATTAAAAAAGCAAATACAAGAGTTGTTGACGAAGAAATTTATTAGACCAAGTACCTCTCCGTGGGGATGCCCTGCCTTATTTGTGAAGAAGAAGGATGACACTCTGCGTATGTGTGTTGATTATCGACCACTTAACGCAGTGACCATCAAGAACAAATATCCACTACCTCACATTGATATTCTATTTGACCAACTAAGCAGAGCTAAGGTTTTCTCTAAGATTGACTTGAGATCAGGTTATCATCAGATCAGAATTCGACCAGAGGATATTCCTAAAACAGCTTTTGTTACCCGATATGGTCTATTTGAGTACTTGATAATGTCTTTTGGTCTTACAAATGCACCTGCTCATTTTATGTATTTGATGAACTCAGTTTTCATGCCAGAATTGGACAAGTTTGTAGTGGTATTCATTGATGATATATTGGTATACTCTGAGAATGATGAAGATCATGCTGAGCATCTAAGAATAGTCCTAACTAGACTCAGGGAACATAAATTGTATGCTAAATTTAGCAAGTGTGAATTTTGGCTCCGTGAGGTTAAATTTTTGGGGCATGTGTTATCGGAAAATGGTATATCAGTGAATCCTGAAAAAGTACAAGAAGTACTAAATTGGAAAGCTCCAACCACTGTCTCAGAAATTCGGAGTTTCTTAGGATTAGCTGGTTATTATAGGCGATTTATTCCGGATTTTTCAAAGGTTGTTAAACCCATGACACGGTTGCTTCAAAAGAATGAAAAATTTGTGTGGACACCAGAATGTGAAGCCGCTTTTTGCACTTTGAAGAAGTTGCTAACCACTGCTCCCGTGTTGGCACAACCTGATATAACAAAACCTTTCGATGTTTATTGCGATGCTTCAGGCATTGGCCTCAAGGCCCTAATGCGGGGAAGGTCGAGTCATTGCCTATGCCTCGCGACAACTTCGAAAGCATGAAGTCAATTATCCTACTCATGATCTAGAACTGGCTGCAGTGGTACATGCCTTGCGAATCTGGAGACATTACTTGCTGGGAAAATTATGTCATATCTATACAGATCATAAGAGCCTTAAATATATTTTCACCCAGCCAGAATTAAACATGAGACAAAGAAGATGGTTGGAATTGATCAAAGATTATAATCTGGAAGTGCATTATCATCCAGGAAAGGCTAATGTAGTAGCTGATGCTCTTAGCAGGAAGGCTCATTGCAACTACGAGTTACTCTACGGAGAAACTTTCAACCTTATGCATCCAAAGTGATCAATAATATCGTGGTTAGTTGCAATCTAGAAAGTCAAATTATTGAGGGTCAAAAGACCGATGTTGGTATTTTTCATATCAAACAAAAGATACAAGGAAAGGAAACCAAGCATTTCGAATAGATGAGAATGCGAGTACTATGGTTTGATGATCGCTTGGTAGTTCCTAAAGATGAGAGATTGAAAGATCAAATTTTATGCGAAGCTCATTCCTCCAACCTATCTATTCATCTGGTAGTAGCAAAATGTATCAAGATTTGAAGCCCAAGTATTGGTGGACTAAGATGAAAAAGGAAATAGCACGGATACGTTGCTCTTTGTGATGTGTGTGGAAGGGTAAAAGTAGATCATTTGCGACCGGTGGACTACTCCAATCCTTATCTATTCGAGAATGGAAATGGGAAGAAATAGGTATGGATTTTATAACCTGGACTTCCTAGAACACAGAAAGGATACAATTGTATATGGGTAATTGTGGACCGTCTCACTAAAACGGCTCACTTTTTTACTGTTAAGTTTGGATACACCTTGAGAACAATATGCGAGACTTGTATATATCGCAGATTTTTGCGTTTGCATGGCATTCCAAAAACCATCATATCCGATAGGGGTTCGCAATTCATGGCTCGATTTTGGGAACACCTTCATAATTATCTTGGTACCAAACTAATCCGAAGTTACGCTTATCATCCTCAAACTTACGGTCAAGTTGAGCGGGTAAATCAAATTCTAGAAGACATGCTCGAGCACGTGTACTTTACGCCTCGGGATCTTGGGATGAGTGGTTACCATTGGCAGAATTCTCATATAACAATAGCTACCAAGAAAGTATTAAGATGGCACCGTTTGAAGCACTTTATGGCAGAAAATGTAGGACCCCCTTAAACTGGGTGGAACCCGGGGAGAGGAGGTACTACGGTATTGATTTTGTAAAGCAAGCTGAAGAACGAGTCCAAAAGATTCAACAACATCTTAAAGCTACTCAATCCCGTCAGAAAAATTATGCCGACAAAAGACGTAGGCCAATACATTTTAATGTTGGTGACTATGTCTATTTGAAGGTTTCGCCATTTAAAAGTGAACGTCGATTCGGGATACAAGGTAAATTAGCCCCTCGCTATGTGGGACCATTCGGGATCATCGCCGCAAAGGAAAAGTGGCATATGCTTTGCAACTTCCACCTAGTATGAGTGCGGTGTTTAATGTCTTCCATGTTTCTCAACTTAAGAAATGTTTGAGAGCACCCACCGAAGAAGTCAACTTGGATGACATTAATTTGAAATCGGACCTTACATATAAAGAAGGACACGAAAGAGTTTTGGAAGAAACAGAAAGAGTGACCCGAAGTAAGATTGTGAAATTCTATAAAGTTTTGTGGAGCAACCATACCGAAGATGATGCTACTTGGGAGCGGGAAGATTTTCTTCGTACCAAGTACCCGCCTTTTATGAACAATGGTACGTCCTACAAAATCTCGAGACGAGATTTTTTGTTAAGGGGGAAGAGCTGTAACATTCTAAATGTTAATCAAGTACATTGCATTTTTCATTAAGGCATAAGCATCATTTTACATTTGATCATAAGCACATGCCATTGCAAGTTCTATGTGTGAAATATATAAGTGTGTTTGATAATTTCAAAAGTGGTCTAAAAATGTTTAGAATTAAAATCAATATAGGGTTTATATTTAAACTTTTGTCAAATCATGCCTCCATAAAGTTGTATGTGCCATAAATGCCTTTATCAAGTTGCTAAGCAATTTAGAATGTAAGTATATTTTTTTTTAGTTTTTGGGGTCAAGCCCTAAATGAAAGTTGTAGTATAAATTATATGAAACAACTTTTATTTAGAGGTCCAGGGCCAAATCCCACCCTAACATGTTCAAAAAGTGACATTAATTTTGAATTCAGCACAAATTTGAAAAGTACACTTAGAAAATTCTAAGTCCCTGAATTTCAGCATTAAATTCACTTTTCAAGGCTTTGCAAAATGGTTTTTTCATAAATAAAAGTTTGTCACCAATTGCATCACTTGTTAGTACAAAGTTTGTACTGTGATACTGTGTGATTGGTTGAGTTTGATCAGTGATATGTTGTTCTTAATTAATTGCTGAAAGTAGCTAATCACTGCAATTGCCGTCTTGCTCAAACTGAACCAAGTACACAGTTTGCTTTTAGGGCAGTTCAGCAGCATGTAGTTTGCAAACCAGTGAGATTTAGTTAGTGATCCTTTTGGCAAAGCTGTAGAGCACCTATAGGAGATCACCACGGTGAAGTTGGTTTCAATTTGGCTTCTCGGCGGGGAGAAATCGAGGCTGAAAACATTTGTTTCAGTCGCTTCTGATAACACGACATGTCACCTTCCTGCCCATGCCGTTCAGGTCACCGGCGTCGCCGTGGCGTTTCAGCGCCGCCGCCGCTGAAAGAGCGGCGGCCGACCACTGTCCGAGCTCGCGAGACCGCCGACTCCCTCTCCATCCTTCCTCTTCCCTATTTAAGCCTTTGCCACGGTCGCCGCCCCTCTTTTTCTTCTTCTTTCCGCCGACGGCTAAGCTCCACTCCGTCGTCAAATTCGCGCCACCTCTCTGTCTACGGCGGATTGCCTTGGTCATCGACTCCGCAATTCCTTAGCGCACAGGTTGCAACCGCTTGCACCTTGTGCCATCACCGGGATCGCCCGTGCGGAGCCATCGTCTCCACAGCCGGCCAGAGCGCCGCCGCGCTCTGCTCTGCCATCGGCAGGCCATTCCAGTGAGCCAAGCCTCATGAAAACTATTGTTTCGAGTTCGCCTGGAACTATAGGTCATGATCGGCTCGCCCCTTTCATCTCTTTTGTACAGGACACGCTAGAACATCGTCATCGTCGCCGGTTCAGGCCGCCGGGTCCGCCGTCAACGCCGACCGAGCACCTCCGCCCCATCTTCGACCCCATAAACTAGAACAACAGCACCGTGGTGAGCTACTGGTCGTGCCCACGTCGTCCTATTGAACCCTACGGCATCGTAGCCACCGGAACGCCGCTGCGCCGGTGTGCTCATCCCTGCCGAGCCGCCATGGCCGCCTGCGTACCCCCTCCGTTCGCCAACCGAGCCAACCTAGTTTCTAGGTTAGTTCGCTGTGACGTGGTGGTCATGTTGGCATGCTCGACACCGCGAAAACCCCACCGGCGGTGAGGTACGCCGCCGACCCCGTACGGCGCCGCCATCATCGAGCGCCCGGCCGAGCCGCGAGCTCGGCCGGCTTATACAGCTGGGCCAGGCCGGCGCGCTTAGATGGGCCGAGCCGGGCGGTTTGAGCCCGCAGGTGTCCCTCCCTTTAAAAATGTTTAAACATTTTCCATGGAAATGAATAGTGCTCAGTTTTGTTTATTTCGTGGAAAAATAATTAGAGCTCCTAAAATCTTGAAAATTTTTGTACAGCTTCCCTGTAGTGATATCTATTCAATAAAAATATAAAACTTAGATTTTGAATAGTTTCTGCAGGAGATAAAAATATTCCTTTTAATTAATAAATGCCAACTCTATGATTTTTCTAGGATGAAATATTAGTCCAAAATTTATGAAACTTGTTTTGCACTCTTTTCATGCCATTGCCAATCTGTATAAAAAGTTTGAAGTGAATTTGAAAATGTTTCATAAAATCATTATTTCCAAAATTAATAATAAAAAGAAAGGAGATGCATTTTGATTTCATGTTTGTGTATAATTGAATACTCCAATTTCATAACCTTTTCTGTTTATCATCATAGGTTACTGTTTGTGTATGAAGTACCCTAATTAAAAAGTAAATGCCATGTTATTTCATGTCATGATTGCTAAATGTGATAATAGTACTTACATCTCTTGTTTTCCTTTTCTAAATAAAGCATCCATTAATTCATAGGTGATGCTTGTGTGATCTTTAGGATTGCTTGATAACCTTGGATTAAGAAAAACCCCATTGATCCTTGATAATCCTCTTGTTTAGTGAGAAGATCATGATACACTAGATGGTAGCAAATAATTGTTGCTTTCTAGTAATTATATTAATTCTTCAGAGAAGAGATATGCACATACTCGGTGTGTTTAGAAATAAGTGATGTTAATCTATTTAACTAACTCTGATAATATAGTGTTGTCATCGAGAGAAAGACTGCTGCACACATGGAACCTTATGTAGCTTTCCATTCTTGTCATTCCCATGATCATGTCATTATATATCATTTCATGCCATAGCATCGTATCATCGCGCATCCTATATGCATTCTTGTTATTTACGCATCACATACATTCATATAGGATCGGAAGAAGAGGATCTCGTCGAGTGCGTAGTGACCAAGGAGAAGGATCCACAGGAGTTGCCACCCGAAGACGAAGGGCGAGACTCTAAATTCTTGTCGAATTACCCCTAACTACGGACCTCCAACTTTCACCGAGGCAAGCCCAGGAGCATCCTAAATACCTATTCTATCTTTTTTGAAATACAATTATACTTTTCTTTATATAGTACTGTTATGTGCATTATTTTTATCGGGGGTGGTTGACACCGTTGTTGCATGATATCCTTGTCCACTAAAAATGAGAGCCGTTCATATTACTAGATGAGATAGATAGTTATGCTTAGCCATGCTTAGATCATTAAGAAGTCGGATGATTTCTGTCATTCGCATCACTTAGGATCGGTACATGTGATATCCTTAATCATGAGGTGAATGATAATTGGAGACCGGACGGGAATCGGTGTTTGGCAAGACATATAGGTCTTGTATGCTTGTATTTTTCCCGCCCGAAGTCGATTAAGGACCGCATCGTATTACGGATATAGGTGTGAGATTGAGCGTACCTTCACATAACGGCCCGAATAACTCGTTCGATTTGTGAAACCGATTAGCTCATTCGAGGTAAATTTTGAACCGTTAGCATTCTTTGGGAGGAGAGCATACGTTGTGAGGGGGATCGATCCAAAATCCGAAAGAATCAACTACAAGGCCACGGGTCGTTGGGGTACCGACCGGTGAGGATCGAGGACCATGAGTTTTTTGGCGGTTCAATCCTATCTTTCGAATCCGGTGAACGGTGATTCGCGACGGGTGAGGTACACACTCGTGTGGGTGTGTGATACGGGCTTTACCCCAATTTGGTGTGTCGATTCGAATCGCCGTCTCTCTCGGGATAGTGAGAAACTCATACCTTTTCGCAGAGACGTAGTAAAAGAGATGGAATTCACTATTGATATTGGAAGGATTATAATTGGTACCTCATCTTTAGTTATATGCTTGTTATAATTCAGATGTATGTTTTAGAAAGGTGCAAACCTAGTTAGGAATTACCTATCAATAACTTTGCCGTCGTTATACATAAAACCTTGAAAGTTAATAATGAGCTTTTTCGCAAAAGTTGCTAGCCAATAAACCCCACCATACATAACCTATCATGTATCCTTGGAGTTTTAGTTTATTTCCCCTGTCGGGTAAGTCTTATGGAGTACAATTGAGTACTCGGGGTTTTTACCCATCGTTGCGGTGTTATACTTTATGAAGGCTTTGGCATTGCTTGCTTTAATCACGTGGATGATTTGGATTAGTAAGACCAACGGGCATGGTCACATCGTATAATTCTCTCATCATGCTTGTAAAGAGGTTTGATGGAAACCGGTGATATACTACAACCTATGTTATTGTATTTTTAGAAACAAATGCTATTTTCTTGTAATATATTTAGAACCGGTGTGTAATTATTTTTATTTGTAAACTCAGTATACTGCGATGTATGATGTTTCCTTAATCATGTGATCCGGATGTAAGTTGATTT